>OZ024903.1:54693834-54721334 GCA_964017125.1 Flabesymbios commensalis
CGAATCGACGGTTCTAAGTAAATCACAAAACTCTTCTTCCACTTGTCATGTTTATTCGTCTAGACATTTGGTAACAGCAAAGTACAACCCCGCGCACGACACGTCCTACTTGACTCAGAGAGAGCGACCTGCGGCACGTCCGCATTTGCTGAGCGTAATATCTGAAGTGCGGGGAAAAGTACCAAGGCCGCATGGGCTTCGGCTCTCTGCGCCCTGCACCAAAGTATCGAAACGAGGCAGTCGTCCGCAGATTCTCGCGTCCGGGAAACTGGGGATAACTGCCACATTAAAATAACGAAGTAGGGATCCTACAGATCTACTTGCAAACGCTGAATGGTAAATCATTTCAGCGCTAAAATGTGTGTTTGAATAAAGTAAATAGAGTGTCAGTAAATTACCGTTAGCCTATAGCACGATTCGTTACTACACGATGCAACCATGGATAACACGATGCAACCTTGGATCCCCAATTTTTTTTGCCAATTTTTCCCAGAAAAATCGTGTTATAAATATTTCAACAACCGATTGAGCATGACATTTTCAGCTAACTTTTATTTAGCACAGCGTATACAAAAGGTATGAAGTATATCATGTGTAGAACAGACCGTCAGGATCCCAAGAAGGCAATTTTAGGTGCCTCAGCATGTACCAATTAATGATATAGCCCCTTAATTAGGGCCCAAATTAGTGATTAATTAGCAAACCGAGTACACGCACAAAGACAATGGCACAGACAAGGTGCTTGGTGGTAGAGCCCGAATTCATCGTTTTTAAGTGTTAAATCCTGTACTTAATGAGCTTAAGAAAGTGTTTTATTGGTGCTAATTACAGATTTAGGCCTAATTAGCATAATCTGTGCATAAAAAATCTCAATGGCATGATATTCTCGGATATATAGTGCGTCCGAATAAACAATTCTTAAATGCCAAAGCCTGTACAGAACCTACTTTAAAGATTGGGGTAAAATAGTAGTTTGTTCAATTTCTGCAAAATTAATGATAAATTAAGTGACTGTAATATGTTAAAAACGGTGCAAACCGTTGATGGAATTAATTATGTGTGATGATAAAATGAAATGAAATTAATCGGGCTTTAGGCCACCTTTGTGCACATATAGGCTAAACTGGGCCAGGAGAACCTCCTGAGGATGGTGAGATGATTAAGATGACACTGTCCTCCAGACACAGGATTCTAAATTCAAGCCCTGGCGGTCTGAGGTCGAGCACGCTACCTCTCGGTCACGGAGGCTCCCCACAATACTGACTATATGTGTCATGATGTGAGTTTGGGGTGAACGGTGACACCCTTTTAGTCAGAAGGTCCGCTAGTCAGAAGGCTCTTTAGTCAAAAGGCCAGTTGGTCAGAAGGCCCACTAGTCAGAAGGCCCGTTAGTCAGAAGGCCCGTTAGTCGGAAGGCCCGTTAGTCAGAAGGCCCGATAGTCAGAAAATCAGTTAAGCTTTTTTGTCAGAAGGCCCTTTAAGTCAGAATTTGTTCATTAGGCATTGAACAATTCTAGGGGACGCTGCATTTGATATCTGGGCATGTGGAGAGGGGGAGACTATATTATTTGGATTGAAACGTTTGTTGTCCAGCTATTGATCAAGCAATATTGAGAGTTGTGCATAAAATAATTACTCAAGGATACTTAAAAAATGCTGACGGAGTCCATACGAGTTTTTCAAAAAAATCGGTAATTTAATAAATAGTTTGAAAGAGAAAAATAGCCATGAAAATTAAATTGTGAACAAATTATACGCAAACAAATTGCACAACTGAGAGTAAAATCCATATAGATCAAATGTTGCGTCTCTTGGACATTAGTATATATATACGTTCGACTATTAGTTGGTAATAAGTCGATATGATCTGGATATAATCTTGAAAAAAAATCACGATGGTTCATAGTTCGTACATTTATATTGAAAGCTAGCATTATTGATGACTGGTTGGTTGCTTGGCTGGGTTATTTTCATCAATGAGTGCGCTTTATTTTTTTAGCACTCTGCTTTTTTGCATATATATAAACTTTAATGAATTAGGTGTGAAAAGTGTGTCATGAGAAAACCCCACAATATTTTTCAATTGGAGTTTGTAGCCATCTGTTCAATTTATGTCAAGCGTTCATAAATGTATCATTTTGCTCAGAATAAATAATAAGTTGTTTGTCCAAATATTCTGATAACTAGCATTATTTGTCGACTATTTTTGTGTGGAAATGCTTATTTTATATTCGATAAAGTGAAGTTTACCTAAGCACGGGAGAACTATTATATAATGTGATTGCAGTATATATTATTACCGTGCTAATCAAGACCAGCGTAAAATTTGAATCTCATTATAATCTATTAGCAGTATCTTGTTATCTCGACCATTTTTTCTCGGCAAGTTGCAAAATTTAGGTCTATTCGCGTTTGAAGCAGTATGTTGATGGTATTGCTTGTTCATATCTACATTGCTCCAACCCGTTCAAAGACATGGAGTGTACATTGCTGCAGACGATATGCAATTACATGTATTATTATTATACTATATTGTTCCTATATGTAGAAAATTGACTGTTATTTACAGACAGCTTGGCAATAATCACTTGATCCAATTATTATGGGTAGTTTTTATTCATTTGAAGCTGGGAATTACGTCAGCAACATTAGGTTCAAAAACATAATGAGTGGCCTATTAATAACGCAACCCTTATGAAAGTGCTAGACGTTGCTACTGCACAAGTAAATAAATAAAGACAAATAATTGGTCATAGGGTTGTTCACATATGAGATGATTTCGATGAGGTAATTATCTGACTTTCTGACTAACGGGCCTTCTGACCAGTCATCCTTACTTATTTTCTGACTAACGGGCCTTCTGACAATCGGGCCTTCCGACTTAAAGGCGGACACTGGACGGACGGATGGAAGGGTGAAACTATTTCCACTATGTCAGTATGTGCCCTATAGGCCTAGTGGAAATAGAACACATTGAAAACAATGTATTATATATATGTGAAACATTTAGTCAGAAATAAACACATATCATTCGGTTTTATCTCATTCCGAAACATAACATGGGTATCTTATAAGCTTAAATTAAAGTTCTTTGGACGTTATCTTGTGCCAAAGCATAAAGTATCCAATATGTCAGCTATGAATAATATTGAGTTTAAGACAACCATTAAAGTTAAATCATATTTTGATGTTTTAAATTAGTCAAATAATCAATTATCGTCACTTGAACTGTCTGTCTCCTCATTTGATAATATAATATTGTCATCCCCAGTAAAAATAGTTATATCACCAGAAAGCATTTTTCAGCAACTATAATCTGATATGCGTCCCAACGATGTGGAAACATAAAAAGTCGTATCTTGTCAGTGCAGGGCCGGCAGACATCTGCAGACGTGACACAGTCTGTGAACAGCTAATTTAAAAAGTCGTATCTTTAGAAGAATATCGCTATCTGGTACGGTGATTTGAAGCTACCAGTACACATATATAAACATATTTATTTTGCAAGCTTTGGATTACCCAAGTAGCAACGAGTGCTAGTCGAGGGGCTCTCCAATACATATAAAAGACAATACAATACAATACAATATATATACATAACACACTGGACGTTACAGCATCTATATCAGATTACACAATTTATGTGAACTTGATGTGTTTGATCACTTAAAGCGCCCACTCTCAATAATAAAGTGTTGAAATGCTTTGAATATGTTTACGTTTTCGTCAGCTTGAACATCATTGCAACCTTTCAAGACAATGTTTACAAATAAAATTGGATCAAGATGAGGAAGTATAGAGTGGTGGACACCGGGTGCAATGATATCTCGGATTGCTTTCAGCAGCTTATTTCGTGGAGCAGAATAGAGAGGACATTTTAATATAAAATGTTGTGGTGTTTCTATGTCGCCACACAAACACTCAGCAGTTTCTGAGCAGCCTACACGATGGAGTTGGGAATTTAGGCTTGACATATTTAACCGTAGGCGTGTGTGATGTATTGAAATTCTCCTATCGATGGACGTATAATAGAATTTGGGAGCGTTGCTGGTCTGGAACATAGATTTAACTTTATTTTTAAATATACTTAGGGATTCTGAGTTTCTCGTATGAATATCTATTCCATTCCAGTAACGTGCGGTAGATGGAAAAAATGAATTTTTAAAGGCAGATGTCCTACATATAGGGAATCGTAAACTGTTTGACTGTCTAGTGTTGTAAGCACAGGTACGTGATACTAAATCTGGACAGTGGGAATGCAGGTAGTCGGGCACAAGTTGATTTACTATTTTGTACATATGAATGAGTTTGTGCCATTTTCGACGAGTTTGCAGGGTTTCCCAGCCAATTTCAGAGAGAGTTTTTTGACAGTTAGATTGTGGAAGGGCACCAGTGCATACACGGGCAGCGTCTAGCTGTACACTTTCGAGACGATCAGACAGATATTTAGGGCAGTTGTCATACAAAACGTTACCATATTCTATCATTGAACGAATTCGTGAAATGTAGATTTTCTCTAGAGCTTCACGTGGAAGAATATATTTGAGGTACTACATCTGCACACAGTGTCAAGATTGTGTCAATGCTGGCCCACTTCATACGACGCTGTACCAGCCTTAAGCCAACATTGGCTTAACATAGTATCTGCTGGGCTGTATTGGCGGAAAATATATTTGTTTTAATTACAATTTTACATGTCTCATTGCTTGATATAAATATCAACTTCAGTATAATGCAAAAAAATTACTCTTCAATAATGTTCAGAACCGCAGGGTTCTTTTTAACTTGCCTGTGCAAAGTCAAAAGGCATTATCGGCTCCCTGGTAAACTAGGCATTTACTGCTTTTTACCTGGCTCTTCCTGCCATAGCGCTGCCAAAAGGTCGTATTTGCTCACTTGTAAAGCAAGTATATACTTCCTTCACGTTGATGTCACTGCCTCCCTCTTGTTTGTAACAGCACTTTCAATAGACAGTATCTGCACACTTGTGAAAGAAGCAGATACTTGGTTTTGCTGTGAGCAGAAGCGCTCTATGTCATGCCGGTTCTAGGCAGTCAACATGATCCAAAGTTGGGTAAATGTTGTGCCATCATGCCGTAGACAATGTGCCAGCATTAATCTAGCATTGGATGAACGTTTATCGCGTTAAGGCCTTTATATTGGTAAGATAATGCTGGCCCAGTGTTGTAAACGGCGGGCCACCATTAGGCTAACATTGTGTCAGCGTCTGGAGTTTGCTGATTGATTGTGACCAAACCCAGTTAACTCGAGGCATTGACCCAATGTTGTTTTTATGTCGTGCCGACGTCGAAGATGTCGGGCCAATAGTAGAACAACATTGGGTCAATGCTTCGTATTTGCTGTGATAAGTGTTCTCGCGGGTGTCACTCTGTCGGTGCTAGCCCCCCCCCCCCCCTGCTCTCCCACCTCTCTCTATGCTGCAGTCACCTGTGTTATCTTAGCAATATAGCAATTAGGCCTTGGCTAAGATATTTATCTCCCAAAATATCAAATTTCGTATTATTATAAATAGATTTTTGGACTTAGCTATTGAAGGCAATGGAAATTGATATAATTTATACACTTCTGGTCTGAAATATGACCGAATAACAACTTTTATTGCAATGCCCGTTCATGTAGTTAAGTTAACCCTTTTATTACGACCATCTGTCATGAAAAAGGGACAAAGTATGGTAAAATATACATTTTTTTAAATATGATTGTCATTAATTTAACTTCCTGGGCTATATCATCATATATTATAGTTTTACAACCAGGCATGTTGAGTGAATGCATGACGATTTCGTGTCCTAATGAGCTCTTGCCGGCACCATCTTTTGAGCATTGAACACTCTGTCAAAACACACGCTTAGCTACTTAATTACATGTAAAGAATATGCAGTGCCTGACTTATAAAGAGTACTTGTGGGATTCCCACAAAAAAATTAAAACTGGCCTGACATCATTGTATCTGTGCGCCACACTTTACGCAATGTTTTTGACGCAACAAGTTAATTTTAGTGGGCCATAAGATTTTTCAAGACAAGTTTTAGGCCCCGGCTAAATAATAACATATCGCCTGCTGAATTAACCATCTAAAAAATATATAATATATTTTCTTTGGAATTACCTACCAAGTCATTACCAGTGAATCTTTTTAAATTCCAGTTCCCAATGTAAGACGTCTATTTTTCCAAGCAGGAAAAATATTATTTATATGGCGGTATTTACTGTTGGTGGTGCCGCCAATAAATGCCCATTACGGCCCACACTGTCAAATTGTGAGCTGTGTATCGCTGCATTAGTTTCAAGATTTAATTTAGTACTCAGCGTTATTAGAACAGAGTCAAGGTTCGCCATCCCAAAATGAACAGCAAAAAATGTACAAATATATGACAAATAATAATAGGCCTACAAATTTATTTTGTACAGCAAATATTGTAAAAATTTTGTTGATGATGACTAATATATTAACCCTTAAACCGCTGAATTAAATAAAATAAATTTTCACACACTTAAAGTTGTGACTCACTACCTTGACCCACAACTTAAAGTGAGAGAAAACTACTCGTATTTGTTTAATTTGTAATTCAAGACAAAGCAATTTAGAAATCTTGATGTTTAAACGGCTATTAAACGGATTAAAGCGCCGTCGCGCTTAGCGGTTTAGGGGGTTAGTAAATTAGGTCACGTGTAGGCCTAGCGGCAACAACTCAGGAAGGTGATGACACTGCCCCAAGAAGAGATCCGACAGGACCCCAGGAAGACAATGAGTTGCACTAAAGCTATGTGATCGACTCCAATAACACTCATAAAGGGTGTTGGCACAACACGTGACTGATGACGGAAGTCGATAGGATCTACTTGCAAACGCTGAATGTTAAATCATTTCAGCGCTAAAATGTGTGTTTGAAAGTAAATAGAGTGTCAGTAATTAACCGTTATAGCACGAATCGTTACTACACGATGCAACCATGGATAACACGATGCAACCATGGATCTCCCAATTTTTTTTGCCATTTTTCCAGAAAAATCGTGTTATAAATATTTCAACAACCGATTGAGCATGACATTTTCAGCTAACTTTTATTTAGCACAGCGTATACAAAAGGTATGAAGTATATCATGTGTAGAACAGACCGTCAGGATCCCAAGAAGGCAATTTTAGGTGCCTCAGCATGTACCAATTAATGATATAGCCCCTTTATTAGGGCCCAAATTAGTGATTAATTAGCATACCGTGTACACGCACAAAGACAATGGCACAGACAAGGTGCTTGGTGGTAGAGCCCGAATTCATCGTTTTTAAGTGTTAAATCCTGTACTTAATGAGCTTAAGAAAGTGTTTTATTGGTGCTACTTACAGATTTAGGCCTAATTAGCATAATCTGTGCATAAAAAATCTCCATGGCATGATATTTTCGGATATATAGTGCGTCCGAATAAACAATACTTAAATGCACAAAGCCAGTACAAAACCTACTTTAAAGATTAGGGTAAAATAGTAGTTTGTTTAATTTCTACAAAATTAATGATAAATTAAGTGACTGTAATATGTTAAAAACGGTGCAAACCGTTGATCAAATTAATTATGTGTCATGATGTGAGGTTGGGGTGAATGGTGACACCCTTTTATTCAGAAGGCCCGCTAGTCAGAAGGCTCTTTAGTCAAAAGGCCAGTTGGTCGGAAGGCCCATTAGTCAGAAGGCCCGTTAGTCAGAAGGCCCGTTAGTCAGAAGGCCCATTAGTCAGAAGGTCCGATAGTCAGAAAATCAGTTAGGCTTTTTTGTCAGAAGGCCCTTTAAGTCAGAATTTGTTCATTAGGCATTGAACAATTCTAGGGGACGCTGCATTTGACATCTGGGCATGTGGAGAGGGGGAGACTATATTATTTTGATTGAAACGTTTGTTGTCCAGCTATTGATCAAGCAATATTGAGAGTTGTGCATAAAATAATTACTCAAGGATACTTAAAAGATGATGACGGAGTCCATACGAGTTTTTCAAAAAAATCGGTAATTTAATAAATAGTTTGAAAGAGAAAAATAGCCATGAAAATTAAATTGTGAACAAATTATACGCAAACAAATTGCACAACTGTTAGTTGATAATAAGTCGATATGATCTGGATATGATCTTGAAAAAAAAAATCACGATGGTTCATAGCTCGTACATTTAAATTGAAAGCTAGCATTATTGATGACTGGTTGGTTGCTTGGCTGGGTTATTTTCATCAATGAGTGCGCTTTATTTTTTTAGCACAATGCTTTTTTGCATATATATAAACTTTAATAAATTAGGTGTGAAAAGTGTGTCATGAGAAAACCCCACAATATTTTTTCAATTGGAGTATCATTTTGCTCAGAATAAATAATAAGTTGTTTGTCCAAATATTTTGATAACTAGCATTATTTGTCGACTCTTTTTGTGTGGAAATGCTTATTTTATATTCGAGAAAGTGAAGTTTACCTAAGCACGGGAGAACTATTATATAATGTGATTGCAGTGTATATTATTACCGTTCTAATCAAGACCAGCGTAAAATTTGAATCTCCTTATAATCTATTAGCAGTATCTTGCTATCTCGACCATTTTTTCTCGGCAATTCTAAAATTTAGGTAGGCCTATACGCGTTTGAAGCAGTATGTTGATGGTATTGCTTGTTCATATCTACATTGTTCCAACCCGTTCAAAGACATGGAGTGTACATTGCTGCAGACGATATGCAATTACATGTATTATTATTATACTATATTGTTCCTATATGTAGAAAATTGACTGTTATTTACAGACAGCTTGGCAATAACCACTTGATCCAATTATTATGGGTAGTTTTTATTCATTTGAAGCTGGGAATTACGTCAGCAACATTAGGTTCAAAAACATAATGAGTGGCCTATTAATAACGCAGCCCTTATGAAAGTGCTAGACGTTGTTGCTGGCACAAGTAAATAAATAAAGACAAATAATTGGTCATAGGGTTGTTCACATATGAGATGATTTTGATGAGGTAATTATCTGACTTTCTGACTAACGGGCCTTCTGACCAGTCATCCTTACTTATTTTCTGACTAACGGGCCTTCTGACAATCGGGCCTTCTGACAAAAAGGCGGACACTGGACGGACGGATGGAAGGGTGAAACTATTTCCACTATCGCAGTATGTGCCCTATAGGCCTAGTGGAAATACAACACATTGAAAACAATGTATTATATATATGTGAAACATTTGGTCAGAAATAAACACATATCATTCGGTTTTATCTCATTCCGAAACATAACATGGGTATCTTATAATGTTAAATTAAAGTTTTTTGGACGTTATCTGGTGCAAAGCATAAAGTATCCAATATGTCAGCTATAAATAATATTGAGTTCAAGACAACCATTGAAGTTAAATCATATTTTGATGTTTTAAATTAGTCAAATAATCAATTATCGTCACTTGAACTGTCTGTCTCGTCACTTGATGATATAATATTGTCATCCCCTAATAACTAAAACATCTGTTTTATATGCACGAATGACCACATCATTATATAGTCCTACATAGTCAATTTCTTCTGTGCTACATAAGTGAGTTTTAACGACACATGAAAAAATATATATTTAAGCGAATATAGTACATCATCAATGTCATAAAAATTAATAATTGGAACCGTTTTGCTAATCAGCTTATAGATACCAGCAAGAATACATAGCACATCATCTTGATATCAGTAATCAGGTAATGTGTGTGTATATATGTAACAACAATACCAAAGTGCGGGGGTCTGGTGCCTGCTTGGAAAGTCAGAGATCGCAGATTTATCTCCAGCTTTGGCATTCCAAATTTAAAAGAACAAAATGTTTCCTCCCTGCTCAATCGTAAAGATTGAATATTGTGGGCAGCCTACATGACCGAGAGATAACATGCTTGGCCGCAGACCAACAGGGCTCAATTTTAAATCATGTGTCTGGAGGGCAGTGTCACCTCATTCATATCACCATCCTTAGGTTTTCTTCTGGCCCAGCTTAGCTTATATGTGAACAAATGTGGCGTAAAACCCCATTCATTTCATTTCATTACATTTGATAAAGCCAACTAACACCTGACTCGACGTTTGCCTGATAACATTACAGTAACATTGCAGCACAGATCGTGTGAGTTGAGAAAGCCTTTATGGGTCTTTATCCTTGGGTCGATCTACTGTTAGTATTGTGATTGTCGTAATTTGCATTACGTAAGAGGGTGTAGTAAAAGTGCATTACGGTTACATGTGATAATGATGGATTAGGGCTGTTGTAGATTTAACGGCTGAGTAAGAAACATTAACATCCGTGACGATTTTGTTAGGCCTATTTAAGGCAGAAGAATTGAAATTGAAGAACAAAGACTTCGCGAAAATTCCTGGCTAACCGGGGCCTATTAAAAGACCCAGAATAAATAATAATTGCACATCTACTCTTGTATGTACATAATTTTCACATTGTAGTCCTGTAAAAATGATTTTTTTGTCAAGCATTTTTCATTACGTGCAGCGGGCCTACTTCAGAATGTGTGTAAAATCAGCAAATTGTATGATGGGAATCGAACATATAAAATGAATTCCAATGATGGATGAGATATAAATATATACTACCGGCCTATACATATTTTATTTTCATGATAATGCAATTTAGAGCATAGATATACATTCTCTGACATACCTGTAGCTGATATTTTGCAATGCTGTTGACAAGTTTCAAGGCCCCTGGGCCTCTTGTTTATATTGATAGAGTATGTCCTGATTATTAAATAATATATAGGTTTATACATATATTTTCACTTAAAGAATGCTGGGAGGACCGAGCGTATGGGTCATAATACATGTAGCCCAAGTCTATTGGAGGGGTATTATGTGTGGTGAGACGTTAATGTGCCAGTCTCTGAAGACTATTTTTCAAGCCCACAGCGAGTTTTTTGCCTCTAGATTATTCCCTTTGTTATTTTTTTGTCAAAAAATGAAGAAGCAGTAGTCTGACTGGATACCATTCCATGTGCAGTGATGGTGATAGATGGAGAATTCAACTGCAGACTGGTGATTGGTGAAGCTGAAATGGTGGTGCTAATGAAGGAGAATTTGTGCATACTTGGTCATTGTAATTATTTAGGAATCTTTAGACAGCGATTTGACATGAGGTCTTCCGTGAATTAGTTTATGGTTGCTGAGGTAACAGCCAAGATGTCCGCTATAGTCAAGTTAAGGGAAAGGAGATCTAAGACATAGGTGTTGGGAGCTCAATTTAGCCAGTCTTTGAGAAAATATTTTGGCATAGCTTTATTGTTCAGTTGTATCGGGCTCAGTAGGCACTTGCCAGCGCTACCAAGTTGTTTGCCCTGACCTCGAAGCACCTGACAATATTTTAATCCTGGGCAGCTGGCTGTTATTGCTGTTGATCAGCCATTATTTGCCGTTGTTAAATTCATCCATTGACAGTGGTTAGAAATCTACGATGAACACCAAATTATAGATATGTGCATTGATTTACATTTGAATATGGCTTTCTAGAAAAAAGGCGATTTTCTTGATCAGTCTGGTTGAGCAGACAAGTAAATCCGACATTTAAATTTTGGGACATTATCTTGTTCTGATTTTTATCCGAGCACACCGTCACTATGACTTATGGCATCAATGGAGGCCATTGTTCCTATGTTTTTGTGGACTATGCACGCTGGGTTCCGATACATATTTGACATGAAAACACTTCCCGGAATTCAGAAAACAGTTCCAACACTGCTAGGCGCTGCCACAATACATTTTAATATACGCGACTCGACCAAGGGCATGAACAAATCAACGATTCCATCAAAAACTATTGTGACGCTGTGGCCATCACTGACATCATCATGTCAATGACCCAGTAGTAATTGAGAGAACATGTTTAAAACAGAAGTTCAAAATATGTGCTCAACCATCTGTATTATGGTTATATACACTTGACAAGACTGTCCTGAGCTGTTGTAAGCCAACATGGATACACATAATTATGTACGAAAAAGGTTGCTTATTATCTATTTGCACAATCCAACAGTTTGGCAGCTTTAAAAACCATAAATATGTAGCAGACGTCACAGCTGAACACAAGTTTCCTAAATGGGTCTGGTCACACTAAACTAGGCCAAAAGTGTTTCATGGTAAGAACAAATCAAAACACATTATAAATCATTTTTTCTGCATGTCCTGATAGTACAATATCTATAGTTTGTTGCTGAGAAGTTTTAAGTCAGTTCGCTAGATGTGGAGCTCACGAGATACTTTTTTCTGAGCCTGGTGCTCTCAGGGTTGCGTACGTGATGCTCACATAATTCTTGTTTGAAATAGGGGATATGATAGTTAAGCTGATGAAATTTATATGAAGAGATGATCTGATACAAGGGTGATATGTTAAAACAAACAGGGTCGACAGAGCGAGATACCAAGGGGAGAAACATACCTTTGACACCTCCAACCCAGCTGTACTCAAATGTGGTATGTAAACTTTGCTTGACATGAATAGTATGATACCTTTGATATATTGTTGGTTTTCATGTAATAATGTTGCCAGTAGTGAGCTGATCTGGGTGACACACGTGAAGATGAAAGCAAATTACTGAACAGAACAGAGAGTGTATTGTACGTATGTGATGTTTGACAAGATTCTTCTCAGTACGTGACTGTTGACATGATTATGTGCGTCGGTATCAGAGCTATACATTTACAATGACAATGTCAATAATCTCAGACGTTGAATATGACAATCATTATAATGACTAGTAGTCAAAGATCACGTACAAGATTATTCTGTTATGTCAAAAGTCACATACGTTTTTGACCTTCCTAGACTTAACCTTTCATAAAAGCAACAATTATCGCCAGGCCTAATGAAAATTTACGTGTCACTAGTATGTATGAACATGAACTGATATATCTACTCTATAGGCCCCACCTTCGACATACCAAGGATTACTTGAACAAAAAAAGTACGTTTTTTCGGTAACGTACGTGATTTTGAAAATTTGTTGACACCCACAACTTACCACCTACACATCTCACACATGGCAGCACGTTTTGATTTCGAAAGCAAGGCTGCTTTAAAGAACCATTCGCCAAGTAACTTTTGACACCCTTGCATAGCAATTGACTCATGTAAGAAATAGTGATATGTGGTTAAAGATCGTGGTAACGTACGTGATGCTCAAGCTGGTTTGCATCCCTTCAGAAACAAATAATTATTGAAAGTCAAGGCTTATATAATACAGATGGCCTTCTATCGAATTAAAACTTGTACAAAATTTTATATCTGTTATCTCATTTGAGAAAAATTACACAAAGTTATGACTAGCCTACTTTATTGGGTGATAAAACATATTTGACTGAAGGTAACGTCCGTTACCTTTGTGTTCAGAACGCATAAAAACTATGAAAAAAGCAGTAGATTACCCCCCTTGTGGTCTTAAATTTAACTCTAATCTTTATTGCACACAATTTAATGAAAAACAGCTAAGTATGTGGTAAACATAAAACCTTTATTCAACCTCTCTAAATGTGATGTCTGGCGATGTAACGTTTGACATAGGGAAAAACGCACTTGTCATGGACATAATTTAACCACAAAGTCACAAAGAATGAACCAATATACAACATGTTTTACGAAAAGTAGTGTCTATGTCCTACCCACCAAATATTACGGTGGTGAAATAAATATAAATATCGATAAAATGTGTTGAAACACGACAACCCCCAGAATCAGCCACTGGTCTAGTTTAGTGTAATAGACCATATTACAATATAAATTAAACACATAGTTTCTGTCTGTTCAAAACAAGCAGACACAATGCAAATCTAATGAAAAGAATGTATTTGTGGGCCTAAAAAAAATGACTGCAATCTCTTTTGACAAGTTTACACAGCAAGTTAATCTCATGGTGAAGAGCTACATTATTTTTATCCCTCTAAAATTCCCCCGGACACTATCAGTAGGCCTATCAGAAATACGTCGTTGTCATGTCCGCATACACCAGTGTCATGCTATGAATATAACTTTAATATGGTATGTAGAAATATTACACAGGCTCGAATGAAAATATTACTACAGTGATTATTTGTGAAATTGTATGGCTCATAGAAAATTCAAACACAGTTGTTTGTTTCAAAGCATATCAATTAGCGGATTATGGGTTACCATGGTAACAATGCTTCACATAGCATAAATACAAGTACATAAGACATGTTTTGAACCAAAAATGTTATTTGAATTGATAAGACAACAGTAATGGTACATATTATAGTGAAGTTGCAAAAAACTGGATTCAAAATATCCGCCATCTTGGATTTGATAACCGTAGATGTTCTTAAAACAAAACAAACATTGTTATTGAGTTTTTCATCATTAATTTAGTCGAAAAGGGGTGTTACATGGAAGATAAAAGTTTTATTTCAAAGTTAAGAACAACAGTTATATAAAATGGCTGCCATCTTGTATTTCACCCGTAGCTGACCTTCAAACGTAAGAATAACCATTTTAATGAATTTGGGATCATTAACAAAACAACACGAATACTTATATTCATAATTCATAAAATATATGTTCGATGTGACGGTTGGCAAAGGCAAACAATTGTTTTTGAGCATCATTTACATGCTTGTAGGAAGATGTAAATTGGTAAAGAAAGATAACATATCTCTGTATTTCGTGACACGTGACTTGGATCACGATACTAACATACAGGTGAGGCATGCTACGCCACACAGCCCATGTGGTTTTGTTCCTGATCACATAAAACGCAGACGCAAGCTCACAACCTGTCAGAGCATGCTTTAGAAAAAAACACAATGTAGCATTACAGCCTATTTCTTTTGCTATCTGGTAACCTGGGATAAATCTCAATGTTGGACCAAAGCAAATCCATATTCCACAGTTTTCGATACAGAAATAGCTGCGATAATAAAAACTGTATATGTTGCATATATTGCAATTTTTGAGAATCGACGACAAAAGCAGTGTGAAACGGGAGAAAGAATAGATCAAATTGTGCCAATAATGGAGCTGATAATTCCAATTGTGCCAATAATGGAACTGAGGATATCATATTTGCTTCATTCATCAAAGCTTAATTATCCAATACCCGGTGTAGGGTGTTGATAATATTCGGATGACTTTTTAAGAAGTGGGCCTATGCTACAGACAAAGCAGATACTGAAACCTGATGAGCCCATTGTGGCCTCGATGTGTGTGAACCTTTGTGTAGTCCAATAGCTCTTCCTTCAGTGGTGACACCAGCTGTTGTCATGACGATGTCCATCTACTCTCATCAAGCCAGTCGCCAATTGCTGCCAAGATTGTCATTTAGTACAACATCATGTTTCTCACCATATGCATGTGGCAATGGATTATGTGCATTGTGTTTTCTTTGAAATAACATATAATGATTGATCTACTGTACTAACTGATATTTTCTTTACAGCACACATTTTTTACATAATGTCCATTTCATGTTTAAGCTTGGCAGGGGAATGTGCGCCATCTCTGAACAGTATGATTCCTGGTTCCTGGAATTGCGTGACTTTCTGATGTAGCTGGTATGACATTATGTGGAATGGAGACTGGTGGAACATTCGTATATATGTCTCTGGTAATGACATGATCGTTTTAAATCTCTGGTGTGACGTATTGTGCTGATGTGTTCTGGGAACTCTCTGGTTATCATGGGCCACATGCTGAATATTAACAGATAGGTCAGGAATGAGTCCTTTCCTAGGACGTGTGTCAGTCCTTACCTGGGACCATATAGGCTAGTGTGTGAGACCTTGCCTAGAACCATGCGGACTTGGGAGTCTGCATCATTGCTTAGGAAACTGCGGGCTCGGGTGTTAGCTCTTGTCTAGGCCCCTGCTGGCTTGGGTTTGAGACCATCCCCCAACTAAAGTAGTACTTAGCGAACAACATTTATTAAGGACATATTTACATGTACAAGAATGACATGGTTATTTATTACAACCAACAGGCTGAGGATGGCAAATTTAAAATGAGATTCTGGAGATTAATGCAGCACCTCCTAAATTAATAAAAATGATTAGTTGTGGTTCGAAAAGCTGGTTGCATTTTTCTTCAGCTGCAAGCCAGCAGGCTTGCCTTTCTTCTGTAATATGCGCAAGCTGTATGTAAACTTGGTGCAGTGAGCGAGTTATATTATTATATTGATTGAATATTAAAATTTCACTGTTATGTAATATGAAATAAATACATTAAATTGTGTAATGCATATTTCTTTTTTATTGCAACTAATTGATAGATTTAGAAGCTTATGTGTGTCTAAAAAAAAAGGAATAAGAATATACATGCTCTTAATAAAATTTCTAATGGCGACCATCTTGGATGTAATCTTCAACAAAACCTTACAAGTTACAAATAGCTTCAGAAATGAATTCAGCATTGAAAATCATGCGAAAATGAGGTATTGCTATAAAATGTATGTCAAATAGTTCATTAACCCTTTCACCGCGGGTGGCGCCGGAAGGCGACCACCTGGCAGACCGCGGATCAGTAATTACTGTTTTTAATTAAAAAAATAATTAATTCCCCGCTCAGGCATTTTATGACGTTATGATTTAGCGGTGAAAGGGTTAATTGCAAATTCAACATGGCTCTTGGCGGTCATTTTGAATTTTGTCAAAACAAAATGTTCCGCTCAGGGGAAACTAGGGGACTTTTCACAGGTAATAAAGGAGGACATTTTAAACACATCCTGAAATTGTCAGCTTTATATTATTATTTTTCCATTTCAAAACCTAAAATTCCTGGACTGAACGGACAGCACGAGGCTTTGACACAATGTTGTCTTAATCTGTTAATGTTGGCCTGCCGCCTGTGAGCTGGCCTAACCGTAACCCAGCATTGGGTAATCACCGCGCAAGTATGCCGGCAGCAGTGGCAACTGTCTTGCATATAGTCCTCCAAAAGTAGGACGATACATTTAAATCCAATCTCGGGGAAGCGACGTAAATAGTGGTCCAAAATTAAGCTAACGTCGATTTGCAAAAACAATAAAACCTGATCACTATACTATATCTTCAATGACACCCCCACCCACCCCGCGAATTGGCCTGCAGAATCCTTAATATATATATTTGTTTACAAAATTCACAACTTGCTCACGAATACAGGCCGCTATAGCAAGTGGTTTATTTCACAACAGCAAAAACGTTAGCATGGTTGGTAGGCTCTATACATACAATCCCCCCCCCCCACTGGATATCTAGTGGTGCGTCCCTTATATGCCAATGTTTAATTATACTCACACAGTAATCAAAATTTTTAATACTATAACCGATGTATGTCTATTGGGACCAGGCAAAAATATCGATATCGGATGGAAAACATAATTCTTTAACCTTTTAATTTAACAAGCATATTCGATTCCTTATACATTGTCAATATCTATATTTCATTTTAAACCGTATAGCACATATTTTTTCATATGACATCATTTTTTCTAAGCCGATGTCATAGGCTACATATCCATACACAGTCATTTTTCACTATATAGGTCTCGAGAATATTCGTGTTATTTTTCTTTAACTACAATGACAGAAATAAATACAGCAGGACTGAACTGCCTGTCAACTCTATGTTAATATAATATCACTCATTCTGCCAACTGTCTTGTAGGATGTGTTATAAAAATATTGTCTCTGGAATGACTGCTGAAGTAGGCTAATTTAAAGTACATTCGCGATTTCAAAATAATTTTATTGTCCAAGCAGGGAAGCGGGAAGAGGAAATCCAATCATATCTCTCACTTGAAACTGATCCATCAACCAATCTGGGATGTACGGGTAGAGCACAGCTCGGGCCTGTAAAGTAATAAATATAAAAATATAGAAATAATACCGTCATTTAGCTGTTTAATAGCCATGTAACTTAACATTGTATGTGATATACGTATGCACTTTATTCGACTCTACTACAATATGTTGATGATCCTAAAATAATCTTACCCAATATAAGTCAACCCAGCCGCGTCCTCCTGGTACCATATACCGGGTGCTAGGCCGTGCTCCCAACACACCCTCAACTGCTGCGTCTAGTACACGGTAGACATTAAGGGAGGTAGTAGGAGCGACATCTTTTGCACTGCTCAAGAATGAGTACACGTAATCACGTCCGTATGTCTCGCGAACATTCTCAGACATATTTGCCCAATAATTATCCATCATCTTCTCTATGTTTGCAAACTGTAAGAAGAATACATCTTATAATTATAACCATGATAACGCCGACAATGAGTCATTTTTAAAACACCAATCGACGTTTCAGGTAATTGAGTAAATTAATGCAAATAGATGCCTGGATATATTTTGTTGAAATATGTCTTACATTTAAGCCTTCTGTGGCTCCGCCGAAGTTACTTGGTTCAACAATAACAACCTTCACACCAAACCTGCGCATTTCTTGACGTAATATAGCAGAAAACGCATCTATTGCGAATTTTGAGCATGAGTAAATGCCATTCAGACACATTGCCGCTCTACCTTGTACACTACTGAAGTTCACCACACGACCTATAAGAAAAAGTTGTCGTTTTGTCATTGCATATTATTCAGTTAATAGGAGCATGTGCATTGAAAACAAATACGGCCCATTGTATGTAAATCTTACACATGACGGAAAAATACAATAATTTGTTTGTGAATGTAGCAATGCACATGATGCATACAACAATAAAGAATGAATATGAGATGATGCCTCTACATGATAATTACTATTATACAGGTCGGCATAACTGGGAGATGAAGACTGCCATGATACTGGGTAGATCTAAAATTTGAGATTGGTTAGTAGACTTGATCTCAAATCTGAGGTGATAACCTATAATATTTAATCACCAAATTACAGTAAACGAATGTTCCATAACCCTTTCACCGCCAAATAATTCAATTTGAATTTTCACCCTCTTAAAGAAGTTGTGTCTCGCTGACGCGATCCACAACTTCAAGTGAGTGAAAATTATTCAGATTTGACAAAATGGAGGTCAACTGTTTTCAAATATTGCTGATTGATGTCAAATTTTATCTTTAACATGTTTAAAAGGTGGTACTTAATGTGCTAATAAAACATGAAAACCCGAGTATATTCGGCACCGGCGGTTAAAGGGTTAAATGTAGCTAATTGAGCTGCCAAAATGCTGATATATATCTTACCTTGACGTTTTCTTATCATAGGCAGGAACATTTTTGTTACCATGATAGTACCTAATATGTTAACATCAGTGACACGCCGGATGTAGTCCATGCTGGTTATCTCCAGATCTCCTCGAGCATTTATAGCTGCATTATTCACTAAACCCCATAAAGCTGACAACAACAAAATATAGCATGTAAATAGAATATTTATACATTTTCTTGTGTGAATCAGTACTGAACTGGCAAAGCAATAGTATTAGTAATATTATACTGCTTAACGTCACTTTTCGGCACTAATGGTCCTTTAAGTGACATTGTAAAACAATAAAAACAGTGCAGTCCATTGATGAATGATGTACATATGATGACGTGAGGCTTAGACAGGGTGATAGAGCATTTTAGGTTATTGAGAGTGTTTTTCTTCACTCACCCGATAAGGGGTTCTGGGCATGGCTAGGAGATTTACCCCCAGACAAGCCCAGACGGTCGGAGACTTGACTTCCACTATGCAAGTCAATGCTGCAACGCGATGGCCGTTTGCACAGATCTGCTATCCTCGCATAGTCCTCAGGGTAACAATAGCGGAGTGTAACTCCATTCATCCCCCGTGGGAGACCTAATGTCAAACACCCTATTGTCAGTAGTTTGAGGCCTTTTAGCCTATACCACGTCCAACCCCTGCAGTTGATTATAGCCAGACACGTGGAGGCTGCAGCTTCCTTTGATAATCGATGTAGACTAGTGCTTCCGTACCATGCCGTACAAAATGCAACAAACGGAACAGATGTCTAAGGGGTGAAGGCAAAAAGTAGGCCCCCTAGGGCCTACTACTAGCAACCATCCCAGTGCCCCTGCAAAGCGGTAAAATCGGTCTATTCCGTACAGAAGTAGACCAAAAGGTTTTTCAGAAATGTTCTGAAAAACCTTTTAAACTTCATATAAACGTCGTTTTTCAAATAGATAATTATGGTGATTATGCACACAAACAACAAGTAAAGTTTAACAACTGCTTATAGTGGTTTGACTAAATTTGATTTTTCATCACTCCTGACAACATTGGTCTCAATTTACTCCACAAACAAATGTATATGCTATACATACACTTATTCATTTATGTAACATCTGGAATGCGAATGCCGAGGAACAAACCTTGTGTAGAAATGAGAATATTATTTATATCTTGAATGATTATATTTTGATCACTTTTTTGTCGTTATTATGATTAAATCTAATCTCAAAAGGGAACGACTAAACCGAATTGTAGCCCTCTTCTTAGTATTTGAATCATAACATTTAAAAAGCCCTGGCTAATTGACAATTGTTATCAAATGTATGGAGTGTGATTGAACAAAACGCATTGCAATGACAATAATCTAATAAACATGATAAATGGCAGTTAATTAAAATCAACATAAGAATGTTTGATACTAACGTGGTAGCTTTTTATCTCTCAACGTTTTTTGCACAAATTCGAAGGCATGTTCGACTTGATCTTCTTTTGTTATGTCCAGTTGAATAATATAAAGTCTATTTGAACAGTCCTCTCGTAGCTTTTGAGCACCAGCACCGTTTGCATCAAGACAACCAGCAAACACAACTCCTCCTAGCTTGTCCAAACGCCATGCCAACCAGTGACCAAACCCTGCGATCAATAATAGCTACTTTTAACCCGAACTTCTGATCTGAAATCAATTAATCGAGATACACTCGACTTTCATTCTATAAAAACATGGTTCTAATTTTGTCGGCTATTTGCGAAAATGGCATCTGGGCTAGGTGGGCAAACATAAGGTAACCAAAATAATTCCCTGCATAAAGTACATCAGCATAATTCGAGCAGTACATTCCCTGAAATTACAGCATTTAGCAGACTGTTTACCAGCTTGATGTCGAAATCTCGACCTATATAACGAGAAATATCAAATGGCAAAGTTCCCCTGTAGATAAAGTTTATTATTTTTCTTATTGTATTTCTTTGATTATTACATCCCGACCATTAGTCATGCGTGTGTTGCTTTAGAACAGACAGAAATAAAAAAGTAGCTTAAATCCGTCCACTGTGGAATGGACATGAGCAGTGCCCAAATGGAACTCCTCCAGACATTAAGACCAGGATGATGCGAATAAACATTGAGCCATCCTGTAATCTTACAGGTTGATTGACTCTGGGTTTCAAAAATATCTTCAAAATCACCCGCACTCGGCCGGGCAACAGGCCCCGAAACTGTCACCAGTGGCCTGCATGGGCTGGAGTAGCCTGATTACAAGACTAAGATAGACTACGTCGCTGGTGGCCAGATATCTCAGGTGTCAACACATCCAATATGACTAAGCTATCTGCTGTTATTAGATCTCCAGAGTGATGCAACCTGTGTGGTGTGTTTTCAACCCAACGCCTTCATATTAACCACAACATAGCATGTTAGCTGAATGATTGTTTGAATTGATTGAATTATTGGTGCTCAAGTATATAGCCTTGCGATGATATAAGAACCTGCTCTCATGTCGGCGTTGGGTATGAAAACAATATTATTGATCTTGTTTGATAACTGTGGGTGTGGCTTGATTTGATTGTGGAATACCCAAGGGTCACTATTGCAATCTGGGGCCCTCGTGTCCCGCGTAAGCCTATAATGGACAGTGGAATATACCTTTAAGTTGCCATTAATTACTAGTCGAATAGTTCTATCACTTACGTACTAGCACAAGAATAAAATACCGCATGTACAACAAGAGTTGTTTTAAAAATACAAAGCCTGTATTATAGACTATCACTCATTAGACTTAATCAGTAAATATGACCAGGTGTTCGGTCATCAGGTACAAGAACTCCCCGATCGGACAAGAATCATGTAGATAGCTTTTAAGATATTTTTCAGAGATAATATCTAGTGGTATACAGCGGTGTAATGTCAAAACACATTACATTTCATGTAAGCAGCTAACGCCTTTTGGCTTTGCAAAATAAACTTATTCGAAGACTGATTGTGGTTGTGGTTTGTTGTTAATAATATGGCCAATTAGTTGTATAGCTGCTAATATAGATCTAATACCTACCACTAACACCTAGATCTATCACGAGCACTATATATCACCACCATAGTTTGATTTTCTTAAATATAACATTTTAAGAGAAAAGAAACTACCCACCAGTATCACATCCAGTAATGAGGATAGGTTTGTCTTCTGATGAAAGTAGCACTTCTGTGGCTGTCGTATTTGCTATGAGCCACAGCACTGCGGCCATGACAGTGCATGCTGAAGCTGCTGTGGGAGAGACTGAAGGCCAGATATATCTGACTAGCTGGTACAGTACTACACTAATTAAAATAGTTCCAACACGTTGCTTGATGGTTCTGTCCAGCTTCCGTGGAGCTTCCAGCACAACACCGAGTGCTCCCATAATTCCTCAACACCACTTTCAAGGACCTATGACAAAACATGTCACTTTATTTTATATACTTATAAATATGTTAATGATTATCATACAGGTCTATTTAGATGTATGACGATATACAGACCTAGAAATGCTGTACATGTATAGTACATTACAAGGTATGTAATGTATGTATGTATGTATATGTTTATTACATCAAATTCTGAAGAGCATACAATTCTTTTTACATTTCACTCAATATGATTCTATTTGACAATAACATGCAACATATTTACACTCATTTATGTCTTATCTTGCAGTTATCAGCTATTCAGGGATTTCAGGGTGAAAGATAATATTGCACAGTATACATGGTATAGGGGCCTATATGTTTTGCCATTCTTGTGTGAAATTACATTTCATTCCAGACAGTAGAAAACAAGCTTAACCCTTTTTTCTTACTGGTTAAGTTTGGAAAGGTATCTACACTACTTACTTTCCACCAACACCACATCTCAATATTTGTTATACAATAATTAAAAATAACCGTTTTTTTATACATGCCTTTTGTTACAATCGACACATCTCTTTCTTTTTGATACACAGTTTCTTTGACTTGTTTACACCACTGATCGTAGCTGATTGAGCAAGGATTATACATCATTTTGTTTACAATATTATCTACTTTATACATTTTCCATGTTTTTAGAGATTCACATAGTGGCCCACTGTGTTTTCCAGTGTTGTCGTAAAAGTGGTACAAGGTTTTTTTTATTTTCTGAATTCTACAGATCTTTTTGAAGCATTTTAGTCTGGTTTTTCTCGTGACAACTTTGGGCAACAATTTTATATATATCGGGCCTAGGGCCTATGCAAATTAGGTCGGCCATTATGAAAACATCTGTTCTTTATGATAACTTTGGTAATATTCATCACATCATGTTAAATTGGATGTCTAATAGACCTATATAGACGATATTGTGTTTACTACAGAATCTACCAAAAATATCGACACTAAATTTTAAATCAGAACAAAATTGGTTCTCGAGCTTTCTCCGCCTCAGCGAGACAGGTCGATACAAATCCATAATAGCATAGCATTTGATACCCAGCTAAATATTTTAGACTATCAGTGCTGGTTTTCACTTGTAGTATGGGACATATTAAGGGGGCCACCATTTAATCTCCAGGGGGGGGGGGGAGTGGCTGGATTTTTTTTGAAATAAACATTTTCGGGCTGAAATAAATAATTTGTCCGCGACAAAAACTCAAGCCCCCGGCTGAAATAAATAATTTATCCGCGACAAAAACTCCAGCCCCCCCCCCCTGGAAGATTGAATGGGGGCCCCCTAAGGCCTATATTTGAGGACGGTGGGTATCATGGGTATGGAACAGCTGCTCACAATCTGACAAGGACGTACTACCCATATCAGTTCCCATGGTTTAGTTCACTTTATCATTAGGCCCTATACTACGTGGCTTTCCAGGGCCACCACAATTACAAGTAGAGGCCTATGTTACATGTTGTCAAAAAGTTATTGCTGTGTTCTAGATTCTTTGATAGTATGGAAAAAGGTCTGCATGATCAAGTTTTTTTTATGTAGGCATATGGGATTGGTTCTTGTTAATTATTATGAACTCGCTTTTATCTCAGGTCCCTATGATGTTGAGCTGGGTGTTCACCAAGGGGGGCACTATTCTCTAGTATATGTCATGTGCCTAGATTTAATATTATTTTCAATCAACATGTTAGGATCTCCCGGTACATAATATAGCCAGAGTGGCAGATAGGATCCTTTAGCTCCGAGGCGACGACTTGTATTACTGTTTACAGACGATGTGGAAATGGAAGAAATTATGAAGAGTATTCTTATGTTGACTATTATTCAGAAATGCTGATAGAAAACTCCTGTCATCATCGCCAACGTTAATACTTGATGACGGTCAACTCTGGATAGTCAGGTAGCCACTCTAAATTTTAGTGGACAATTACTTTGATTCTATTCAGGCATATCTTCTCGTCACTGTTGGCCCCGTCCACATGTCGCTCAAATAGTCTGCTTGAGTGCTATATACAAAAATCAGTGTATTGGTCTTCCTCATGAGCCAGAATCCTATGTCTTCGACTTGTATTACTCCCACCACCATCGCCGGTGCTGGCCAACATTCATTCAATACTTGCCTACAATGTACCTCGTACAGAGGATGTAGGCCTACCAACCAAATTCCGGTTCAATGTTGGGCCAGCGTTGCAGCCCATTGTTGGTTCAATGCCAGTCAATCGTCCACGACGCTGACCCAACACTAACCTATCACTGGGTATGTTGCATACTTTGCGCAAACAAGTGGCATTCAATCAATACTATTTCAATGTTGGCCCACAGTCTTCGACGCTGGCCCGTCATTGAAACAGCATTGGGTGATTGTACCGTCTTTTCTGACTGCCGCATTATGCTGGTGACCTTTAAATTCCCGGCGCCAGCGCACCAGATAACACGATACATTGTCCCAAAGCTGATGTAATGCTGGGCCACCGTCTGCGACGCTGGGCCAACATTATTCCAACCACAACCCTTTAAGCTCTTAACCACAAATAGAATCGTGAATAATATTATTTCTGAACACTTTTTAAAGACAAAAGTAGGCCTCCTTAACCTAAGGACCTGAGACGTTACATTCGACTTGTTCAAAGGAGTGGTGTATAGAAATGTCAACCGTTTTCCACACACAGCACCCCTCTTTCCCCTAAATAGGACACAAACTCGGGCAAAATAAACTTGGCCGGTCCTATTAAACACGAGACATTGACTTAAGGCCTTTTTGATGTTGGCGCATCGTTTGCGACGCTGGTCCAACATTTAAAGACATTGACTTAAGGCCTTTTTGATGTTGGCGCAAAGCAACATCTGTCAGATCAAATTGAAAGCCTCGTGCTTCTTTGGGTACCGGGTATATCTATTTAGCATCATAGGCCTATTATGGTCAGAATGTAAACATCCTGGGGCCCACATGCCATATATAGCCTAAACCATAAGAATTGGATCATTTATTTATGATCAGATAGTATAATAGGCCTATATGCCTATAAACAGATACATTTTGTGCAAGGCTTTATGCAATACAGTCAACAGGGGACAATTAAACTATGCTTACCTTAATATCGTCCAACAGGCCAACGTAAAACGTAAATATCTAACGTTACAGTCAGCTGCTCAGCCAGCGGTCGGCGTGTGGCTAATACGTGCCCGGGCCAAGATACACGTTATTGACTGACAATCCCCTCAACCAATCATGAAGCAGAACGCTCACTACAGCGCCGACAATACATACCAGGGCGTCCTACATTGAACTCTATATGCCTACAAACACAGAATGGGGCAATCGATTTTCTCGGAAGAGCTTAGGCCTACTGTCGTGAATATTCATGTATTATTTAAACGTTATTTAAATAAAGAAAATTGTAAAAACAAGAAGTAATCTCATGTGCACCATAGACATAATAAATTCACCAGTTTTGGGTGCCTCGTGTGTTTTGTGACTTCAAGCCCATGTTCTACAATACTCCATTTGACCATATTTTGCATAGATTATGGTGCTGGTAGAGGGTGTGATATAAGAGGGGAAGGGTGATAAAAGAGTGGGGTATTACCCCTCCAAGCCACATAAAAGTCACTGTACCCTCTTAAGATGCGTGTTGGTAGGCTCCCCAGACAAAATATGTCAACTGCAGCCCTGTGGAACACTTTCTTGCAACAAAAAAACAGCAAAAAATGTTTTTTATTCAATATTTTAGCTCGTTTGACCTACAAATGACCTACAAATGACCTTGACATGACCTTGGGGTAGTACTCCTGTAAAATCTTATCCCAACCCAAGTCAGTTTGTAACCAGGTGTGGGCCCATCACCTGTAGGCAAAGATATTTCACATGGAAGATGGTTGCCTTAAAACACCCTGTGTTGGCCTTATGTTGCGTGGCACAGGGGAGCACAATAGGCCTGGCACTCAAGAGGTTAAAAGTCACTACTATACATCACCTAATTAATTTTGTACACCTACCTAAGCCTTCTCAATATTCTAGCAACCTAACAAAATATATTGAAACACATATGAATAAATTACCTAATTTTTAAATCATTGGAAACGTTAGTAGGCCTATATATCACGCAGTATGAAGGACTACATAAATCAAGAATGAATATTACGCAACTATTAAAAACCTTAACGTTATAACTATCATGTAATGTTAACATGATGCTGTACAGTTATTTACCAGTAGGGCCACCTACAATTAATAATTACATTTTTATCAACATCGCAACTCTATCTGTGAGTCTACGATCAGCAGGCCTGATGATTAGACTTGTGTGTGCTGATGACCAATGGGATCTGGCCTTCAGATGTTTCATATAGGGACGGCAAACATGCATTCATTCATTCATTCATTCATTCATTCATTCATTCATTCATTCATTCATTCATTCATTCATTCATTCATTCATTCATTCATTCATTCATTCATTTATTCATTCATTCATTCATTCATTCATTCATTCATTCATTCATTCATTCATTCATTCATTCTTTTATTCACTCATTCATTTATTCATTCATTCATTTTGATAAACTTCGAAGCTCGTAAGGACGATAATCAGATAATGTATGTCTATGGAGGAGTAATAATATATGTGGTGGTGATAGCATACATATTAAAGGCCCTGTGAAGTGATTTCAGTTCATCAATCTCATAGCTTAGCAGATTATTTTAGTCCACTAAATATCAGTTATTTAAAAAAAAAACCTGAAAATGTGCACATTTCTTGGGCTAGGCGTATCTCCCACCCCATGACTTCACACACAAAACCGCCCAATATTAAATCTAAATTGACATTGGGTATATGTTTCATGTTTCTTGTATTTATACATGAGCTGAACTAGATT